>CM051234.1:31453746-31501246 GCA_027917425.1 Gastrophryne carolinensis
GGCAGCTCTGAGCACAGCAACACAGGAGCAACTGAGTGCAGGACTGTCAGGGCAGGGGTCCAGAAATCTGGGACCAAGGTCCGCATTTGGCCAGTTGAGTATCGCTAATCTACATGATCATCTATTTAATTGATGCCATACGTTTGGGGGCACGGATGAAGGCTGGCCTGGGGGGGGGGGGGGGGCTGGCAGTATGATTTTTGCTATGGGGCCCTGTGAAACCTATGCACCCCCCGGATTGTAGCACTTATTGATGATGTGTGGTCGGAAGCAAATTGTTGCTCCTAGTACGAGTCTACGCGTCTGGAGTGGATTGAGTCAGGTTTTGGAGTCTCGTCACGTTGTGGGAATGATGGAATTCTGAGTTGGCTCCAGTTCCATCCCTTCCATTACTCCACAGGATGTGTTTCCCGGAGCTCACTTCTGGCCGTAAGTTGGGCAGCCATGCTAATCATGGATACGAAGCTGGGAGCCCCAGGGAGGATTGCGTTTCACTCTTCCCTCACGTAGAAGGAGTTTCATCCAGGCCGCGGCACGCTTCCAGTTATTCATAGGCCTAATCCGGCCAGGCGGGCACCTCATTTTATCTGGAAAACTGTGCGAGTTGTTTTTCTAGGTAGCCCGAGTCCAGAGGAGCTTCTACGTTTCCTCCTCTGATTACACCGCTTCCATCATTCTCCAGACAGTTTTATTAAATGTGCTGAGATTCTATCACAGGGGAGTGATGACTGGAATGTATCAATGCGTAGCTCACCAGCAGGTTTTTTTTTATTTGAGGGGGGGATGCCTCCCCTACATAGTGTCAGCATTCCACCGGCAGACTTACTAAAGCTAATGTAGAATGAGGAAAATAAATAAAAACCCAATAAACACAGAAGAAAATCTATGCCACAGAGCAAAACGGTTAACTTTATAATATAATATATATAATAATATATCTCTTTCCACCACATGACTAACAGTCCAAATACAAATGTGTCTCCTTCACCAATAAAGGCTTACGAGACGTTTCCAATTAATCTAAGTTCACCACATGGTAAACAATAGTGCGAAACTTTGTTGTTGGCTGCTGTGGAGATTAGCTCTGGTAGGCGACCGGGTGTCAGCAGTATAGAGGCAGAGGCAAGCAGTTCAAAGTAAAGTCTGTGTTTATTTCACACATAAATCCACAAAAGCATATGTCCAAACAGGTTACATCACCTTTTCAGGAAACAGCAGCATAAATGATTCAATCAGGCAAACAGCTTTTAGTCCTTGAGCAAACGTCCTGTTTACAGTCCAACTAGGCCTCAGGTCCGCATGAAACAGCCTCCACAGGAGATTTCAGCCAGGCTCACAGAGTCTCACTCCCATGTGAGCTCTAGACAAAGGACCCAGCACAGCTGATTCCCCAGGCTATTTAAACAGCCCGCAAAACCCGGACCTGGGTAGTGGGATGGAGTCCCACCCTGCTCTACTCCATCCCAGTAAAGCCGTCCCAGGTTAGCCTTTCGGCTATTCTAAATCATCAGCAGCAAACTGCCACCAGCAGCTGATGCTGGACAAACAAGCTATACGGCTTTACTGCACCAATGCCAGGTACATTGGTGCTACATACCTGCCGTCAATAACGGCCCCTTGCACCTTACCACACTGCGTACCTGACTCGTTGAATCTCCCCTTGTTATATGACCTTGCAATCCTCCACATATAAAATATAAAACAACAGAACATAGTGCAATATTATTTTGAATAAAAGAAAACCTATTTATTCCAATTTTGCCCTCACATGAAACTCCATCTTGTTAACAGGCAAAAATGTCCCCTCGTGCTCCCTCCACTGGGTGAAGCCGAGTCAACTGGGGATCCGCCTCCTCGTGCTCCCTCCACTGGGTGAAGCCGAGCCAACTGGGGATCCGTCTCCTCGTGCTCCCTCCACAGGGTGAAGCCGAGTCAACTGGGGATCCGTCTCCTCGTGCTCCCTCCACTGGGTGAAGCCGAGTCAACTGGGGATCCGTCTCCTCGTGCTCCCTCCACAGGGTGAAGCCGAGCCAACTGGGGATCTGTCTCCTCGTGCTCCCTCCACAGGGTGAAGCCGAGCCAACTGGGGATCTGTCTCCTCGTGCTCCCTCCACAGGGTGAAGCCGAGCCAACTGGGGATCTGTCTCCTCGTGCTCCCTCCACTGGGTAATGCTGAGCCTACTGGGGTTCCGTCTCCTCGTGCTCCCTCCACTGAGTGATGCATAGCCAACTGGGGATCCTTCGCCTCGTGCTGCCTCCACTGGGTGAAGCCGAGCCAACTGGGGATCCATCTCCTCGTGCTGCTTCCACAGGGTGAAGCAGATCAAACTGGGGATCCGTCTCCTCGTGCTCCCTCCACTGGGTGAAGCCGAGCCGACTGGGGATCCTTCTCCTCATGCTCCCTCCTCAGGGTGAAGCTGAGCCAACTAGGGTTCCGTCTCCTCATGCTCCCTCCACTGGGTGAAGCCGAGCCAACTGGGGATCCGTCTCTTTGTGCTCCCTCCACTGGGTGAAGCTTAGCCAACTGGGGATCAGTCTCCTCGTGCTCCATCCACTGGGTGAAGCCGAGCCAACTGGGGATCCGACTCCTCGTGCTCCCTCCACTAGGTGAAGCCGAGCCAAATGGGGATCCATCTCCTCGTGCTCCCTCCACAGGGTGAAGCCGAGCCAACTGGGGATCTGTCTCCTCGTGCTCCCTCCACTGGGTAATGCTGAGCCTACTGGGGTTCCGTCTCCTTGTGCTCCCTCCACTGGGTAATGCTGAGCCTACTGGGGTTCCATCTCCTTGTGCTCCCTCCATTGGGTAAAGCCGAGCCAACTGGGGATCCGTCTCCTCGTGCTCCCTCCACAGGGTGAAGCCGAGCCAACTGGGGATCTGTCTCCTCGTGCTCCCTCCACTGGGTAATGCTGAGCTATCTGGGGTTCCGTCTCCTCGTGTTCCCTCCACAGGGTGAAGCTGAGCCAACTGGAGATCCATCTCCTCGTGCTCCCTCCACTGGGTGAAGCCAAGCCGACTAGGGATCCTTCTCCTCATGCTCCCTCCACAGGGTGAAGCTGAGCCAACTAGGGATCCATCTCCTCGTGCTCCCTCCACAGGGTGAAGCTGAGCCAACTGGGGATCCGTCTCCTCGTGCTCCCTCCACAGGGTGAAGCTGAGCCAACTGGGGATCCATCTCCTCGTGCTCCCTCCACAGGGTGAAGCTGAGCCAACTGGGGATCCGTCTCCTCGTGCTCCCTCCACAGGGTGAAGCTGAGCCAACTGGGGATCCGTCTCCTCGTGCTCCCTCCACAGGGTGAAGCTGAGCCAACTGGGGTTCCATCTCCTCGTGCTCCATCCACTGGGTGAAGCCAAGCCAACTCCGGGTTCAGCAGGTCAGGGGGGAACCAAAGGGGGGCATGAGCACAGGTGGGGGGCGCCATTTTGATCCGGGATCCAGAAAGCCTAGCTATGCCTCTGCTTTATGGTCTGTATAAGGTTCAATTGTAGTGATTAAGTTCAAATATCGGGCGATCTTTTTGCCCTACAACACCTGATATTTGCCCAACATGTGGTCATCCATCCTTTATGTACAGATTATATTCTGATCTTTCTTTGGACATACAGTATATGGCCATTGTATGCTTGCGTACACATTCCTCCATATTTTACCCATCCATGAAGCATGTGACCAAACCTTTACAGATTATATCCATAAAATACCCCCCCCCCCCCCCAATGCATCTCATAACTGTCATGTTCTTTTTTTATTTAAGGAAATGGGAAGGAGGTGACCCAGGTGTCGCCCACCAGAAAACACCCACCAGTCTGCTTCTGACCCCGGAAAAGACTTTCCACAGCTTCGGCTACACAGCCAGAGACTTTTACCACGACCTGGACCCCGAGGAGGCGCGAGACTGGCTCTACTTCGAGAAATTCAAGATGAAGATCCACAGCACCAGCGTAAGATGCCGTGATTGCACGCCTCTGCAGGGGGGCCTGTCTTTTACCTCTCCTCTCAACAGTTAAAGTGGACCAAAACCAATGATTTTGACTATCCTGGGTTTTGGTCCTTGCCCCGGAGCATCCTGATCGGGGATGCACCGCTGTGTGAAACCCCCAGATTGCTCAATGCCACGGACCCTTCCCCAGTCCTATGGCGAATGCGCAGCCTTCGGATCTGCTCCCGCCCCTTAGTCCAAGAGCTCGTCTAACGCACAGATCTGAGCACGCTGGCGGCCGCATCCCCCGCTACCCTTTAACAGGGAGCGGGCCCACGTCGGCCAATTACAAATGCCTGGCGCGGGCACGCACCCTGCCAAAGGGATAGCAGGGATGCGGCCATCAGCCCATGCGCCTTCGGACCGGGAACGAAGGTGAGTTTCCAGGAGACCTGGGGGGTTTTACACAGCGGGGCATCCCGATTCTGGATGCCCTCTGGGGTATGAGTATGTCTGCCCTGGAGTCTGATAGATTCCAGGGTGGGATTTGGTCCACTTTAAAGTGGACCAAAACCCACGACGAATGGCCCGGGAATCTATAAGCCTTATAAGCCCCCGCTACCCTCTAATAGGGAGTGTGCCCGCACCAGCCATTCACAAGTACCTGGCACGGGCACACACCCTGCTAAAGGGATAGCAGGGATGCGGCCACTGCTCGCACATGCGGCGTTGGAGCTGGAACGAAGGCGGGTTTTCCGGCAACCTCGGGGTTTTGTCACAGCGAGGCACCCCCGATAGGGGTGCCCCTGGGGGAGCGAGTATGTCTGCCCTGGAGTCTCATAGACTCAAGTCAACTAAAGTTGGAACATGGAAGAGGTGAGTTGTTTGGGGCTTTCTGGCCATATTCTCAGGTTTTGTTCTGCTTTAAGGCATAGTTCAGATCAGTACAACCCTAAAACACATATACTTTCTCTATGGTTAGGTAGGTGCCCTAAAAGCAGCATGACCTACCTAACTGATGATTGGTCATTTTCTTCTTAGGTAGTCAAAACAATTGTGAGGGCAGTAGCGGTGGTCAGAAACTAGCCATCTGCCCCCCCCCCCCCCGGTGGCTATAAGTTGCTGTAGTATTTACCCACCTCTCTTGCAGGATCTCACCATGAAGACAGAACTGGAAGCTGTGAGCGGCAAGAAAGTGCAGGCGCTGGAGGTCTTTGCTCACGCCCTGAGATTCTTTAAGGAGCACGCCGTACAGGTGAGTAATGGGGGGCAAGGGTGCCCCATCAGCAGTATCGCCACCAAGGGGCATTTCCTGCACAGCACTGTCATCATCATTATATTGGTGGACTTTACTATAACAACCACTTCAGAGGCAGAATACTTCTCCATAATAAGGGCTAAACAATTGTATCATATGTTTTGATATTCAATTATCGATCATATACACTGAAGACAGGCAATCTTTAATTATATGTCGTTGGCCCTGGAGTCTAAAAGCCAACTACCCCCCTGGGGCATCCTGATTTAGGATGCCCCACTGTGTGAACCCTCTGCAAACCTGTACTGTTTATACAGAGGACCAATCACGTACGTTGCCATCCCTGGAATCTAAAAGGCTTTTGGATGCCAATAATCTACCCTCTGGGCATCCCTGTGTGAACCCTCTCTTCCCCCGGGATCGACCCTTAAACCTGTAATGTATATACAGTACAGAGGACCAACCCCGAATGTTGCCGGACCTGGAGTCTAAAATATTTCAGGATGGGGCGATTGACTACCCCCTGGGGCATCCTGCTTTGGGATGCCCCGCTGTGTGATACCCCAGGGATCGACCAGCAACTCTGTAATGTGTATACAGGGGACCATTAAAGAGGATCACCCATGTATGAAAAGACCTCAAGGCGGCTGGTTAACTACACCTGGGCATCCTGATTTGGAATGCCCCACTCATTAAAGAGGACCAACCACATATATTGCTGGTGCTGGAGTCCAGAAGACTTTAGGATGGCTGGTTAACTACCCCTGGGGCACCCTGATTTGGGATGGCCCAAATGAACACGCCGGCCCTGTAATGTATGCATAATGTAGGACCATTAGAGTGGACCAAAACCCCGGATTTTAACTATCCTAGGTTTTGGTGCTTGCCCCCGGGGCACTCCAATCGGGGATGCCCCGCTGTGAGAACCCCCCAGGTCGCCCCAACAAACTCACCTCATCCCGGTCCTACGACGCATGTGCGGCCTCTTGTCCAATCAGCGTGTTTGGATCAGCTCCCGCCCCCCCATCCAGGAGCTTGTCTAAAGCCATTCACAAATGCCTAGAATGGGCAGGTGCCCTGCTAAAGGGGTAGCAGGGATGCGTCCGCTGCTCGCGCATGCGCCATTGGACCGGGAAGGAAGGTGAGTTTTCGGGTGACCTGGGGGGTTTCACACAGCGGGGCATCCCCAATTGGGGTTCCCCAGGGGGAGCGGGTATGCCTGCCCTGGAGTCTCATAGACTGCAGGGTGGGTTTTGGTCCTCTTAAGAGTAGACCCACCACCTTTTTTTCCGGCCCTGGAGACGAAAAGACCTCAGGGCGGCTTATTAACTACCCCTCGGGGCATCCTTATTTAGGATGCTCCGCTGTGTGAACCCACCGGGATCGCCCCACAAATACTCACCTCTCCTTGGGTCGCCCGCCATGTTTCACATGGCTGCATCCCCAGCCCAGCCATTCGGTTAGTCTGTGGACAGGATCTTGCAGCAGGAAGGTCCGGGATGCGGCCACTCCCATCTCACTATACGAATCTCAGAGCTGAATGCTGTACAATAATATGCATGGCACACAGTGCTGACTGGACGAGAGTCTGTGCATGTGCCGTGGGATTAGCGGTAGGGCACTTTTTCAGGGCAACCCAGGGGGTTTCAAGGAGCGGGGCATCCCAGATTGGGATGTATAACCAGGAATCCTGTCCTGCTTGTTACAGTCAGTGTTTGTCAACCTGCTCCTGGAGAGACACCAACAGGCCACACAGGCACACAGGTGAGTAATTACTGCTCAGACAGAACTATAGAGCGGCCCATATGGAAACCCCAAAAATGAGCTGCTGGTGGCTCTCCAGGGGGAGGTTAGGGAACACTGGTACACAGTGTGGGAGCATAGTAAGACTTAGAGGCCAATTCATTAATAGCGCCAGGTAGCGACAGATGAGCAACAGTAGCGTTATTTTCACAGTGCCCGCTAGTATTCGCTGTGCTTGGCCGTTGTTCGGCTGTGCGGTAATGTTGAATACGGGGTTAGGAGTCGCTGTTTGACAGGTTCCGCACTGTATGGGTGCGCATGACAGCGAATGGCCATAGCGACCGGCTCCCATCATATTCATTAACAAATCACGCTCAAAAAATTCTCGCGCTGTGAAATGCTTGTTTAAACCCCAGAGCGCTGGCGGCGATGTGTTAAAAGTAGTTTTTTAACCCCCAACCATATTTTTGGAAACAAAAAAAAACATGTTTTTACAAACATTTAGTAATATGAATACATTAATATCAGACTTGTAATATCAATTCTGCACAAATTTTTTTTTTTTTTTTAACCTTAAAAAAAATATCTAACATTGCAGAAGTGGTCACAGAATTTTTGACATTAAAAAAAAAAAAAAACATTAATAGCAATTAATTAAGAATATTTAAAGATTGCTCCATTGAAATGCATTGGAGAGCGCCAGGTAGCGAGAGGTCATACCTGTCACTGTTCAAGGTCGGACGCTGGCGCTGTGGGGTGAGGCTGGAATAATGATGAATGATTCGCTATCTGGCGCTCTGTCAGTCGCTAAGCAGGATCGGCTTGATAAATGTGTGACTGCGGAGGGGAGCCGGCGTTCTCGTGGCGGTGATCGTCATTACCGGTCGCTCACCAGTCGCTACCTGTCGCTATTCCTTGTTAAATAAGGGCCTTAATAAACTCCCAGCGTAAGTTTTA
Organism: Gastrophryne carolinensis; assembly: GCA_027917425.1. Classification (NCBI taxonomy): domain Eukaryota; kingdom Metazoa; phylum Chordata; class Amphibia; order Anura; family Microhylidae; genus Gastrophryne; species Gastrophryne carolinensis. The sequence continues at coordinate 31,461,623 of CM051234.1, forward strand.
CTACTCCCAGTGCTGCTGACTCTTTATAAATAATCAGGAGACTCACCTATGACAGCAGATAGGAAATGACATCTGAAAACCCCAAACATTAGCCATCCAATCAGAATGGCTGCTTTTCCAGAGCTCCTCAAACACAAGACCCACAACCTGGAATTCCATATACATACGGCACTCCACCAAATTAAATACAAATATTTTATTATATGACAAAGTTCAATGTTAAAAAAACATACAGTACAACACAAATGCACAAGACAGTTAAAAAACACCATGACCACTGGACAAAACAGATACGGTACCTGAAATATTTTTTACATCTATCTACAAATATATCAAGCTGAATGATTTCATAAAGTTCTATCTAAAACGAACCAATACAGGTGCTGGCAAAGATATAGCAATATTATATATAAGCTGATAATAATCAAAATGCAAAACAGGCCTCTGCTGCCCCCTAGCTGGTATTGCAAGGGTATTTAAATTAAATCTAAAGGGTCAGATGAGGATATCAAACTATTAATACAATAATATATGATAAATTACCGGAAAAAAGCATCCAGAGAAAAAGTACAAAAAGTGCTATAGACTATCATATAAAGTGCATAGTGCCAGGTGATTACCCGCTAATCTAAAAGTTAAACCCTAATATATATAAGTGCTAATCTACAAAAAATCAAACACAATACAATACAAATCAATCAAGCGTGCAAAGTGCAAAGTTGATGCCTATTCAGCTAACCCTGTAAGATCTGGAGTGTATTCAATAAGGTATTAGAGACCCAAAGCTTGCAAACAATAGGAGCATATCAATCAACATCAAGATAAAAATAGAAAGCTACCGCCATGCACGTGTTGCCAGTGGTCCTCTGCTGCCCCCGCGCGCTCCGCCAAGCGCCCAAGGCTTCTAAGGGGGTCTCCTCAAACGCAAAGCATTTAGCAGGAGTTAAGGTCACCACCGAGGCTCCAAATTAAACCGGACCTTTAGCATCATTTAATGAAAAGGCCAAACCCTCAAAAAGTTATTCCACATCATCTAAAATAAATATATTTTACATTTTTAGTCAATTATTCTTTCCCCTCACTGGTTTAAGTGTTTGGAAATAGTCACTGTAGTGAAGGGAATGGTGGTCAAGGATGTCTTAGCGTCATTAATGAATTGATTGATCATGGATTCTTTTCAGGAACTGCGGGACCAGTGTCCATCTCTGGATGAGAATGAGGGCATCAGATGGGTCATCACAGTGCCCGCCATCTGGAAGCAGCCCGCCAAGCAGTTCATGAGGGAGGCCGCCTATCTGGTAAGTCATGATATAGAAGCACTAGAGAAGGGGGTAGGTGGGTAGGGCCGTAATGGGCCGGAGAAGGCCCTCAGTTGTAAATTGACCAGACGTCCCGGATTTGGTGGGACGGTCTTCCCACTAATGTCAGCAAAGTAGGACATTTAAAGAGGAACTTCGGAGGCCTTGGAGTCTCCCGAGTTCCAGTCCTTGGGGCATTCCGAATTGGGATGCCCGGTTTGTGAACCCCCCCATGAACTCCAAAACACTTACCCTCTCCCAAAGCCCTCGCCGCATCTCACCTCAAACCATGCGCCACGGTTGCAAGATGGGCAAGGAACGCGGCTGGCATCGCTGCTCGGCTTAGCCATTAGGGAGCCGAGTGACAGTGGGTGCACTGAGCCGAGTCTGTGCCGTGGGAGTGGAAGGAAGGTGAGTAAAACGGGGCGACTTGGGGGGTACACACAGTGGTGCATCCCAATTTGGGATGCCGCTGCAGAAAGGAACAACACACAGGAAAGTAAAAGCCAGGAACTGGCTTTACTGGAACACGAATGCAGTAAGAGATTGTCTCCCCCATGAATCCAAAACATCTGATGTTGTTGGCAGCGGATTGTACACAACACTCGTCCAGCATGCAGGAACACCTTTTTTTAAGGTTTGGTCTTTTCATTAAAGCGGACCTTCAAGCTGAATAAGAGTCTATCATATATGTTTCCCCCACCCTGTACATACAGATTGCCCACATTAAAAATCATCCTACCTGCATCTACTGCATTTTCTGAGCCTTTAAACATTCAAGATGTCGGCCCATGAAGTCTCAGGCAGCCTGCAAACAGGAAGTGTCTTCCAGACTGTGTCGCTCTGCATTCTGGGATTGCTGACCTTTTCCTGACCCCAGCTCTGCTCTCTATAACCCCGCCCCCTGCACTTTCCACCCCTCTCCTCTTCTCAGTATGTGAGGCTTCTGAGTCAAGATGGCGGTGCCTGTATCCTAGATTCCTGAACAATAATAATAATAATTCCTGGAAAATAATAAAAATAAGTGATTAAAAGCTAAAAATATTAATTTTAGATGCTGGGGAATATTTCTTTAAAGGCTTGGGCTTTTCATTAACTGATGCTGAAGGTCCGCTTTAAATTATGCTGAAGGTCTGGTTTAAAGTGGACCAACACCCAGGGGGGATCGGCCTGGGAATCTATAAGATTCCCGGACCGATCAGATCCCTCCCCGCGGGGCATCCGAAATCGGGATGTCCCGCGGGGAGGAACCCCCCAGGAGGCCCACAATCCTTACCTTACCGGCAATCCAACGGCGCATGCACGAGACGCGGCCGCGTCTCTCGCTTCCCTCTAGCAGGGCGCGCTCCCGCGCAGGCGCGCTCCCTGTTAGAGGGAAGCAAGAGACGCAGCCAATGACAGCGCTCTGTGGCTTTGGACGCGCATACCAGAGCGGCTCTGAGCGCTGTCATTGGCCGGACGAGGTCACGTGGGAGCGGGGAGAGGTGAGTTTTTGCGGCGATCGGGGGGGTTTCACACAGCGGGGCACCCCGATCGGGGTGCCCCACCTAAGTGGACCAACACCCAGGATAGTCAAAATCCTGGGTGTTGGTCCACTTTAAATCGTCTTTTTATTTGTGGTCTTATACTCCCATCTAATGACCAAAGTGGGAATAGCAACCCCATTTTTACATTAATGGATAATTTCCCAAATAATACTTACCTACTGCTTGTAATCAATAACCCGCGGCACATGAGTGTATGAGTGTGCTCGTCCACCCCACAACACTAGCTTATAGTGATCCTAGGCTTGTGTCCAGTGAGCAGTAATGGAGCAATGGCATGATAAATAGGTTCTTCCTTCCCTCTAGGCGGGTCTGGTGTCTCGTGAAAATGCCGAGCAGCTCCTCATTGCGCTGGAGCCAGAGGCGGCCTCCATCTACTGCAGGAAGCTCCGCCTCCATCAGATGATCGATCTCAGCAGCAAGTCTTTTTTCTATGGCTTCCCCACCGATCGCACGCGCAGCATCGACTCCAGCTTCCGGCAAGGTGGGTGTAAGGAGTTACCCTGGAGGATACAAACTACTAATCCATTCCCTCAGGTGGATTTTAGAGGTTCTGCAGGCAGCCAAATAAACCTATATACACTTTCACTGGAATATATGCGATCAGGGGTCATGATGGGTCTAGTAATTCCCAACACATCAATGTAGCACAGTGTATTCAGTCTATTGAAGATGTTCACAAGTTTCAGGCTGACTTGGACACATTGGCCTTGATTCACAAAGGGTAGAAAAAAACTCAACTGGTAGTAAAAAATTCAATTCATGAGAAAAAAGCCTGAGAATATCACTGTTAGTGAATCACCAGATAGGAATACAATGAAAGTCAATGGCACTTTTTACTACAGGTAAAAAGGGAATAAAAAGTTAAATCCCTTTTTCAGGAGTAAAAAAGTTCCATTGACTTTCATTGTTTTCCTATCTGGTGATTCACTAACAGTGATATTCTCAGGCTTTTTTCTCATGAATTGAATTTTTTACTACCAGTTGAGTTTTTTTCTACCCTTTGTGAATCAAGGCCATTGAGTGTCTGGGCTCCACTTGGCAAATAAAGGTCAATGTGGAGGAATGTAAAGTCCTGCACTTGGGGTCTAATAACCTGAAGGCCACATATGTCCTCGGGGGAGTAAAACTGGGAGAGTCACTTGTTGAGAAGGATCTGGGGGTTCTGGTAGATCACAGGCTAAATAACAGTGTAAGGTCCTTACCTGCTCCCCGGCGTCTGTCCCGCAGCGCCTCTTCCCGGCGGCGTCTGGCCCCGGTCTTCCAGTTAGGTCCTGGTTCTGGGAGGGGATGGACCCAGGGACTGGACAGCCTGACTAGCCAGGGCAGTCCAGTCCCTGGAAGCTGCTCCTATCAGGAGCAGGATCATAGTTTGCACCAATCACAATCAAGTTGCACCAATCAGACATTCCCTTTTCCCATTGGCCAGTTTCCCTTTAAAAGTGTCCTTGCCTCGACCACCAGTGCCCGTTATAGCCTTTAGTAGCTTGGGTGTGCTTTTGGATTGCGTTTAGTGTTTACTGATCCGGCTCTGTCTTTGACCATCCCCGCCCACTGCCCGCACCGACCATCTGCCTTTCTGACCACGTCTTTGCCTTGCCCCTTTGATACCGCGTTCTGGTGACCACCCGGCTTTTGACCTCTGCCTGTCTCGACCCTGCTCCGTCTAAGCCCTTGGATACCGTGCCCTGTGACCACCCGGCTTTGACCCCTGCTCGTCTCGACCATTCTTGTCTAACCTGCTGGACTCAACGTTTCGGACTCAGCCCGCTCGAACTACCAATTTGGGATACCCCGCTGTTCATCCTTTTTCACCATAAGCCTGCAATCTTTGCGCCAGTAAGACCTGGGGGCAACCGAATCTGGAGAGGCATAACCCGTGTCTCCAGCAAGCGGGGGCTTGTCTATAGGCACAAAAGGCGTTGGAGATTGGGGATTGCTTGGCTTATGAAAGAGGGGTGTCCGGCGATCCCTTACAAACAGCATACAATGCCAAGCAGCTGCTTCCAAGGCCACCAAGATATTATCATGAATCAATAGAGGCCTGGAATCACGGGGTAGGTGAGTAATTTTGCCTCTTTACAAGGCACTAGTGTGCCCTCACCTGGAATATGCCGTCCAGTTCTGGGCTCCCATTCATAGAAAGGACGCTCTGATTATGGAAAGGGAGCAGAGGAGAGCCACCAAACTAATAAGAGGAACGAAGGATCTTAGTTATGAGGAAAGATTACGAGAATTAAATCTGTTTAGACTTGAGAGGAGGCGACTGAGGGGGGACATGATTAACTTGTATAAATATATAAATGGGCAATACAAAAAATATGGGGGAACACTATTTCAGGTAAAATCCTCTCTGAAGACAAGGGGGCACTGCCTTCAACTGGAAATAAAGAAATTTAGTCTCCCGAGGTGACAATTATTTTTTACCATAAGAACTATAAATCTATGGAATAGCCTCCCACAGAAGCTTGTTACAGCATCAACCGCTGACAGCTTCAAAAAAGGATTAGATGCTTATTTAGATGAAAATAACATTAACAGTTACTATTAGCGGTTATCAGTAAAAAAACAAAAAATAAAATACCCAACACCCTTGGTAGAACTTGATGGGCATATGTCTTATTTCAACCGTATTAACTATGTAACACTGTAATGTCATGGTCTTTGAAGGGAAATTGTAGGCAGAAATTAAAAAATCTTCCCTCCTACTCTCCCCTATAGCTCAAAAATAACGTCATTTCATTTTCTTTGCTGTTTTATGTTGCCGTTACAAATAGTGCTCCCCCTAGTGGTTGCCTCCTATCCCCTCTGTCATACAAAACTAAAAGGACTTTTATCTGGAGAGGCATCCCACATCAGGATGCCCGGACAGTTGTTAATACAAACCTAAAGTCATTTTTGAATTAAAGCCGACCAACACCCTCCGCGGTGAGGGTATTGGTTGCCGCTGGGGCTGCCACTAAAATGACAGGCTGGGGGGCATCCAGAATGCTGGAGCCCCCCTGCACATATCCCATAAACCTTACCTTGACTTCCCCTGCTGGTTATGTGCGGGGGGGGATGCCCACCCCCAGCCTTTCATTTTAGCGGCAGCCCCAGAGGCAACCAACATTCTCACCGCAAAGGTTGGTGGTCCGCTTTAAGGTCTGCCTTAAGAAATATAGATACTTCCATTTACATCTAAAGACCCTCCACCCAGTAACCATGCAACCTCCCTATAGCCTTCACCCCCCACTCGTCATTCACACCCTCTGTAGAGCACCCGGGTCCTGTTACATAGGATGCTACTCTCATAAGTCTTTCAGGTCTGTCTGTTAAAGTGGACCTACAATAAAGGCTACAGGTCCTCTTACATCCCTGATTGGGATGTCACTGTGACTTAAAGGGTAATAGTAACCCTACATTTTTGCAAAATAGTTGGTGGCAAATGTTCTACTCAGACAACAGCCAATAGGGGTTACTACACAGTGTGCATCATTCCATCATATTGAACACATGTTTCCAGATGTGGCCTATTCCCTGACCTTCACCTTGAATAAGAGCCTATCTTGTATGTCCCCCCCGTACATACAGATTGCCCACATTAATCCGGACCTTCACCCTGAATAAGAGCCTATCTTATATGTCCCCCCCCCCTGTACATACAGATTGCCCACATTAATCCGGACCTTCACCCTGAATAAGAGTCTATCTTATATGTTTCCCCCCTGTACATACAGATTGCTCACATTAATCCGGACCTTCACCATGAATAAGAGCCTATCTTGTATGTCCCCCCCTGCACATACAGATTGCTCACATTAATCCGGACCTTTACCCTGAATAAGAGCCTATCTTATATGCCCCCCCCCCCCCACCCGTACATACAGATTGCCCACATTAATTTCGGACCTTCACCCTGAATAAGAGCCTATCTTATATGTCCCCCCCCCCCCCACCCTGTACATACAGATTGCCCACATTAATCCTGACCTTCACCCTGAATAAGAGCCTATCTTATATGTTTCCCACACCCTGTACATACAGATTGCTCACATTAATCCGGACCTTCACCCTGAATAAGAGCCTATCTTGTATGCCCCCCCTGCACATACAGATTGCCCACATTAATCCGGACCTTTACCCTGAATAAGAGCCTATCTTATATGTTCCCCCCCTGTACATATAGATTGCCCACATTAATCCGGACCTTCACCCTGAATAAGAGTCTATCTTATATGTTTCCCCCCTATACATACAGATTGCCCACAATAATCCGGACCCTCACCCTGAATAAGAGCCTATCTTATATGTTTCCCCCACCCTGTACATACAGATTGCCCACATTAATCCGGACCCTCACCCTGAATAAGAGCCTATCTTATATGTTTCCCCCACCCTGTACATACAGATTGCCCACATTAATCCGGACCCTCACCCTGAATAAGAGCCTATCTTATATGTTCCCCCCCTGTACATACAGATTGCTCACATTAATCCGGACCCTCACCCTGAATAAGAGCCTATCTTATATGTTTCCCACACCCTGTACATACAGATTGCCCACATTAATCCGGACCCTCAATCTGAATAAGATCCTATCTTATATCCCCCCCCCCCCACGTACATACAGATTGCCCACATTAAAAACCATCCTACCTGCACCTAAACAACCAAGATGGTGGCCCATGGAGTCTCAGGTTGTCTGCAGACAGGAAGTGTTTTCTGACTGTGCCGCTCTGCATTCTGGGATTGCTGTACTTTTCCTGACCCCAGCTCTGCTCTGTCTGTGCAAAGCACAGCTATAATCTCACCCCCCCCCCCCCCATGTAATAGAGGATCACGGGGGAAAATTGACCTTACTCACTTGGCAGGTAGGAATATCAATGAGCATGTGACGTGTTTATCACAAAGGGGTCTGTGGGGGGCATTTTAAATAGTTTTAAACCCTTCCAATGAACATGTGATCTGTTCCTGCAGCGCGAGAGCAGCTTCGGAGATCCCGGCACAGTCGGACGTTCCTGGTGGAGACGGGCATGGGGGAGTTGTGGTCGGAGATGCAGGCAGGTAAGAGTTAATCTCTGTATTCATTGCATTTCAGCTTAGAAAGGTGGTGGCCCAAGGAGTCTCAGGCTGCCTGCAAACAGGAAGTGTCTTCTGACTGTGCCGCTCTGCATTTCAGCTTAGAAAGGTCTCTATACAACCCAAAAAGCCTGGGCCCCCTCCCGATTTTGAACCATGATCCTTTTTTTTGATCCTTTAAACAAACAAGATGGTGGCCCACAGAGTCTCAGGCTGCCTGCAAACAGAAGATGTGTTCTGACTGTGGCGCTCTGCATTTTAGATTAGAAAGGTCCCTGTACAGCCCAAAATGTCTGGGTCCCCTCCTGATTTTGAACCTGCCATTTTCAAACATGATGGTGACCAATGTTAATGTAATTTGCCTCTGTTTGGTTGGAGAACAAACAATATAATGCATTTTAGAGTGAAATAAACACTCCCCTTTAACTATAATACAACTTCTGTATATAATGCAAGAGGTATGCTTTACCAAAATAATGCATTTTAAGTGGACCAATCACAGCCCAGTCCGGCCCTGGAGTCGGTGCTTCTGGGGAATCTCGTTTTGGGTTGCACCACTGTGTGAACCCCCACAGAACCCCTGCAATCACAGCCCAGTCCGGCCCTGGAGTCGGTGCCTCTGGGGCATTTCGTTTTGGGATGCACCACTGTGTGAACCCCCACAGAACCCCTGCAATCACAGCCCAGTCCGGCCCTGGAGTCGGTGCCTCTGGGGCATTTCATTTTGGGATGCACCACTGTGTGAACCCCCACAGAACCCCTGCAATCACAGCCCAGTCCGGCCCTGGAGATGGTGCCTCTGGGGCATCTCGTTTTGGGATGCACCACTGTGTGAACCCCCACAGAACGCCTGCAATCACAGCCCAGTCCGGCCCTGGAGTCGGTGCCTCTGGGGCATCCCGTTTTGGGATGCACCACTGTGTGAACCCCCACAGAACGCCTGCAATCACAGCCCAGTCCGGCCCTGGAGATGGTGCCTCTGGGGCATCCCGTTTTGGGATGCACCACTGTGTGAACCCCCACAGAACGCCTGCAAACCTCCTTACTGTGTCGCAGGTCCCTCGCCACGTTCCCAAGCAGCAGGCAGCCATTCAGATAGGGCAGGCGGAGGGGAGTGCGCACTCTACAGGGGAACCGCTGCTGCGCCGACGCTCGGATCCAAATAATGGCTTTATGCTGTGTATTAATATGCATGGCCTAAAGCACTGATTGGACAGGAGCCCGCTTATCTATTGTGGGAATGGTGAAGAGGTGACTTGAGTGGGCCAGTGCCGGACTGGGGCCAAAAATCGTCCCTGGATTTTGTAGACCGGGGTTCCTTGGCTTGTGGGTACAGGGAGCTGAGAGGGAGACTAAGAGGCAATAGTATTAATAATTGTGGTAGTAGCACACCTAGCTAGGATCAAAGAGGTGGGTGCTTTCCTATCTGAGGCTGTTCCCACCACAGCCCCCACTCGAAACTTGCAAAAAAATGTATTGAAAGGATGCACACCACACAAGTAGTAGATTTTGCGCTTAATAAAGTGTATTATATAAAAGTTATACAAAACTAGTAGTGATCACAAGCAAAAGGATAAATAACAGCCAAATCCATAGATGTATAAAGGGGGGTGGGAGCAGCGCAATCACTATTATTTATACAAAATTATTATTATTATTCAGGGCCTGGGAACTAATTTACCGCCCAGTTGAACCCTCTCATCATCTAAATATCAAGCAACAAACATGTCTAGCTATATGGAAAGACAGAGATTCGGTTGCATATATCTGCAGATACATGTGGAAGCCACACTGCCCCGGCAAGGCACTCTGTGTTTAGTGTGGTCCCAACTCTTAATTCTGAGCCCCCAAAGTTGGGACATGCAATGCAGACAAATATCTGAGAGCTACTCACCTGGGAAGCATAGATGTAATTATGGTCCATAATCCTCAGCAGACTAGTGTACCTCATATAAAGAAGAGAGAGAGTATTACCAGTAACTGTACATAGTAATATAGTAGTCTATAGGGTCGATTCAGAGAAACACCAAAAACGTTAGTATTTTTTTCCGATCTGTGTTTTTTGTTGTAAATTTTCCGATTTCGTATGAACATTCGAGCGATTCTATAATGCATTTCAAACCGTGTGTAAGTTTTCCGTCCGTTCATATGGCACTTAGTGAATCAGTTGAATGTCAGTTTCCATCCTGACTTTTCCGTTTCATTTCTCAGGTTTCAAAGTCGGTTTTGGATTTTGCCCTTTTTCTTTTTTTGTCCGGACGAAAATCCTTATGATCTTGCGCCTGCGCACTACAAACTTAACTCATTAAAGTGCTGCCTACATATTTGGCTCACTCACTTCTTCTACAATGCTTAGCTAAATCACTTTGCACTTTCTTACATCTTCCATGTCTCACCCCTAAACCTGACCCAAACCACTGTGCGCTCAGGCGAATCTTCATTTCTGCTTTTTCTTTATTTCATTCGTTTTGTGGTAACCAACCATTAATGAATGTATTTCTAAAAGTAAATCATACATTTTTTTTTTTTTTTTTTATTTTGAACTGGCATTTTTTACTTGTGTTTTTTAATTAACATTTTTGGTTTCAAATGGTACAACTTTAAATTTTTTGTGTTGTTACCCACACCCTGTACATACAGATTGCTCTCCAAATTTTTAAAACACCCAGCATCTTCTGCATGTTATGAGCCTTGAAACAGCCAAGATGGCGGGTCAGGTAATATAAGGCAGCCTGCAAACAGAAAGGGCCTTGTGACTGTGTTGCTCTGCATTCTGGGATTTCTGACCTTTCAAGGCCCCCAGCTCTGCTGTCTCTGAGCAAAACACAGCTGTAACCCGCACCCTGCACTTTATCCCACTCTCCTCTCCTCAGTATGTGTGATGCATCTGACCAAAGATAAGATAAAATAATTACACAAAACAAAGGTTGCCAACTACAACAATAAATCCGAAAACAAATTAAGATTCAAGTACAACAACAATCCCAAAAAAAAATAACAAAGGACATACGTTTAAAAATAAATCGCAATTATATGGATCTGTGGCAAAATAAAGGTTTACATGCAAAGGACTAATTAAGGTCCACATTAAAATGCTTTTATAAGGCATACATGAAATGTATTGATTCAGGTATGCATTGCTATACAATTTATGGCCTCGGCCATGCTGATACATGCAGTTCATTGGAGCTGAAGGCGCGCAGACTCCTCCACATAGCCACAAAACATGTTCTACAATAGCAAATCCGAGTCCTCAAAGGTGTCGGAAGTGGATTTTCAATTAAACGGATTTTTAGGGTGGGAATCAGCTCTCTGAATCACATGGAAACACATCCAATTAACGGAAGTTTTAGGAACGAACGGAAAAATTACAATTTGGTTGGGAACATTTCCGATTTGGTTGTAAAACTTCTGATTTTGTTAGTAAAACTTCCGATGATCGTAAGAGCATATACAAATTCGTTTGAACGTTCGCGCGAGTCGGAAATGGCCAAAAAAAAAGGAAAAAATGACTAACACCCACCCAAACTTCCGATTCCCGATCCGAAATCAATTAACTTTTGCATTTAGAATCGACCCTTATGTCTAGGTAACAATTGATTACCAATGAAATAAGATCGATAGAGGTGTTACTTTAGGTCCTCCGGAGGGTTATTTGTAGCGACTGTCTGCTTACATGAGGTTAAGGCAGTAACATTAGTAAAAAATAATCTGAGTCCGTAGTAATGCATGGACAATGAAACATACAGTCAATATACACAGCAGTCAGCTACATATGCAGTGGCAACAATATATTGACGATATTTTCTTTTTGTGGCAGGGCTCCAAGACTGACCTCTTAGGATTTGCTGACAGACTCAATAATGCCCTCCCGACTAGTGATTAGTGATCACTACTAGTTTTGTATAACTTTTATATAATACACTTTATTAAGTGCAAAATCTACTACTTGTGTGGTGTGCATCCTTTCAATACATTTTTTTGCAAGACTAAGGGGGTAGGAATTGAACGTGGGTGTTAAAAGCAGCAGCTCAACTGATCCCAAAGCAGTGCGGCCCACCGGGCATTGTCCTGGGTCTCCCTATGGCCCCTGGAAAGGGCTGATCTGGGGGGTTTCACACATCGTGCCCCAGGGACAAGGACCAATCACCAGGATAGTGAAAACTTTAACTATAATACACCTTCTATGTATACTGCTGGAGGTCCCATTTTACAACATAATGACATAAGGCATTTTAGAGTGAAAGAAAGACTACTCTTTAACAATAATACCGCTTCTGTATATAGAGTCAGCTTTAACAAAATAATCCCTTAACAATATAATACATTTTAGAATGAATGAATGACTTCCTTTTAACTTTGAGCTAACCTTGGAGCTGGCCCAACTTTGCAGATTCAAAGTTAGTTCAAAGTTAGAGGGGAGTCATCCATTCATTCTAAAATGTATTATATTGTTAAGAGATTATTTTGTTAAAGCTGAGGGCAGGGGGGGCCCAAAGGGGGGTCTGAGCACAGGTGGGGGGCCCCCGGGTGCCAGAAAGCCTAGCTATGCCTATGTTCACTGGATTTTGAATTGTTTTCAATAGTTTCTTGCTCTATAAGCGTTTCATGACGTTTATGATCTAATAATGTCAAAAGTGACCCCTGATCATCTGTCAGTGCTCCAAGTGGCTTTCATAGTATAAAAGGCTGGAGATCCCTGCCCTGGTGTAACATGACCCGTACCCCCCCCCCCCCCCCCCCCCATCATTCATATTCCATTGTACAGCGGAAGCCAGGTTGGAAGACGTCGTCGATATAGCGGGACCGTCCCTGCTGTGAGGTGACAGGGAGTGCAATGCAGTGAGGTCACTGCTGGAGGGGATGTGCGGGTGGAGCAGGATACTGAACAATATGTTTGGGACACAGAGCTAAAATTATAGTCCTCCATTTCCTCTGCAGAGAGGGAGGGAATAAGATCATTCCAGTCCCCTATCACCAGGATACTGAGTCAGGTTGGGTGACTTACTGACTGCACTATAATATGATCTATGGTGAACACGGGCCAGTAGGTTCAGGCTGGTGAGATAGACCCTGCTCAATGAAAACTGCCCGCTATGGTCTTCTGTATGGTATCTTCATCATGGCTTTTGGGGATGGGGGTAACGGTGTTGTGAAATGTAACTTTAATGACCTCCAATGTATCCGTGGTTATACCATCCACCACCGGATCCTCAAATCATAGGTCTGCCCTTAAAGAAGAACTGCAGGCACTTAATACCTCAGTGCCACTAAGCCCCTTTAACCTTGAGGTGTCCTGTGGGCACATTTGTGGGGTTCGGGTGCTTTAGAGAGGAGCCAACCTCCACTGTTCCAGCAGGACAACCCCAAAGACATTTCCTTAAAGGAAAACTCCCTTTTTGTCAGGTTTTTGATGTTCTGCAAAACCTCTCTCTCCCAAGGTCCTGCCAGACCTCGGCACACAATCAGGCTGATTCATTACTAACACCAGGTATCGTCAGATGAGCGTCTAGTAGACGCTGTAAGCGGGTATCGGGCGCTGTAACAGAGCGCCTCAGTCGCTGTAGTAACCTGGCCGGCATTGATGAATGTGATGTGTGTTGGGCGCTTTAACACCAGTACAGCGCTGCAGCGAGCGAGAGGTAGCGCTAGTTCAGTGCGACTGACTCTCAGCGTTCCACACCATACTTATCAAAAAAGGACACACACACAGCGTCGGCTCTCTAAAGCTGGGCGCTGTAGCATAGAGCGCCAGACGCTGTGTGATTAAAGTCTGTTTTTGTTCACATATCCACCAGTAACAAAGCAAAAACACATGGAATGACATTGTTGTAACATTGTAACATTAACACTTTAGTGCCAGACCTGTAATGACAATTCTGCATAAAAACAAACAAAAAAAAAGTTTTCAAAAATCACTCTTTCTAGGCCAGGAGACAATTATTTGAGAGAAAAAAAAAATAAAATAAAAAAAAAGACGCTACATGGCGCCCACCAGATTCGCTTTCATAAATGTGGTTTTGTGTACAGCGCCCGGCGTTCACCAGATGCTGCCTGCCGCTACGAGGGACTACCTGGCGCTATCCCTTCGTGAATAACTCCCAATGTCTCTTAGTTTTACATGGTCACCTCTTCCCGTGCCCTCTGGAACTAGTAATCTCTTCGCAGTTCCCCCTTTATAGTCTATCCCTTTACTGCCCTCTTATGGACGCAAAATTAAAGCGGACCTTCAGCATCATTTAATGAAAAGCCCAAACTTTTAAAAAACGATTCCCCAGCATCTAAAATTAATATATTTTATGTTTTAATAAGTCACTTACCTTGGCTCGGTAGAATCACATACTGAGGAGAGGAGAGCGGGGCAAAATACATTGGGGCGGGGTTATAGCTGTGCTTTGCAAAAACAGAGCAGAGCTGAGGTCAGGAAAAGGTCAGAAATCCCAGAATGCAGAGCAGCACAGTCAGAAGACACTTCCTGTTTGCAGGCTGCCTGATGAGCCGCCATCTTGGATGTTTAAAGGCTCATAACGTGCAGTAGATGCAGGTAGGATGATTTTCAATGTGAGCAATCTGTATGTACAGGGGGGAAACATATAAGATAGACTCTTATTCAGGGTGAAGGTCCGGATTAATGTGAGCAATCTGTATGTACAGGGTGTGGGAAACATATAAGATAGGCTCTTATTCAGGGTGAAGGTCCGGATTAATGTGGGCAATCTGTATGTACAGGGGGGAAACATATAAGATAGGCTCTTATTCAGGGTGAAGGTCAGCTTTAAAGAAGCACTATCGCGAAAAAACGGGCCAATAATAAAAATCCATACAACTATGCTGAATGGCAGGAGGAGGGGTCACATATACACCTGGCATCAAGAAATATCCAGACAGGCTTGTTTTTTATTTTTATTAGGGGAAGGAAGAGCAAACTGGGTGACAGGTTCTGTCACCCCTAATACACTAAACCTGTTACCCCTGGATTTTATTCCTAGCAAGAGAAGAAAACACAAGCTTGGCGGGAGTTTTATTCAGTTTGGGTTTATAAGTGACCCCTCCTCTCACTAGCCAACGTGTTTATATGGGATTTTAAAAATACACAATTTAGCAATTCTGCTCCTTTAAAGTGGACCAACACCCAGGATTTTGACTATCCTGGGTTTTGGTCCACTTCCGTGGGGCACCCCGATCGGGGTGTGTGAAACCCCCCAGAAAGCCCCGAAAACTCACCTCTCCCCGCTCCCACGTGACCGCTGCAGCCAATCCCCGCCGGCGGACAAGCGAGAGGCAGAGCCGGACAAGCAGAGCGTATCCGCCGCCGCCGCCGCCTCCCGCACATCCCTCTTACAGGGAGCGCACCGCACCCTGCTAGAGGGACGCGCGGGAGCGGCGGGCGCGCATGCGCCGCTTGAACGTGGAAAAGGCAGGATTGTGTGCTTCCTGGGGGGTTTCACCCCGCGGAACATCCCGATTTCAGATGCCCCGCGGGGAGGGATCTGATCCGCCTGGGAATCTTATAGATTCCCGGGCCGATCCCCCCTGGGTGTTGGTCCACTTTAAGTAACTTTACTGCACTACTTATTCTATTTCTTATCCAATGGGGGCATCTAGTGGCCTACCCTAGTAACTACATCTGCACTATACACATTAATAAATCATCGCTCTAACTCAATCTATCCCATCCAGAGTATCCCAGGGCTCCCCCTCAATTCTAGGGACCCCCCCTGCCAGACGCACCCCTAGCCAGGGGACTATCCTATTACAGTACAAAAATGTAACCAAAGAAGATTCAATATGGAAGACTGCCAGACACTCAGACTTGTACCAACAACATGGCTGATCTCCATTCCTTGTCTAGTATGTATGGTCACCCACAAAAAATTGCCAGGGGGTGTCTGGTCTCTCTGGGGATGAAGGATCACAATGTCTGCTGTCTGTATACTGATGGACACCTCTCTGTGTTTGCTCTCCAGGGGATCGCTACATTGTGGCAGACTGTGGTGGTGGGACGGTGGACCTCACAGTGCACCAGATCGAGCAGTCGCAGGGCACACTAAAGGAACTCTACAAGGCATCAGGTGAGGCTGAGACCAACTGTTTTTATTTTCCCCCTTGTGGACCCTCCCTCATACCTCTAGGTGCCCTAGGTGATAATGGTGTTGTTGGCCGGGGGGGGGGGGGGGAGGGGGCGAAGCAGGTGCTGTACTGGACCAGTTATAATCTGGCCCTCCCGCTCACCCTAAATCCTGCACTTGGGTAGAAGGGTCCAAAGGCCGACAAGAAAAATGGTGGAAGGACTTAAACTTAAAACTTATCAGGAGAGACTTAAAGTACTTAATCTGTACAGTCTGGAGGAAAGAAGGGAGAGGGGGGGACATGATGGAGACCTTTATATATGTGACAGGATTGAATAAGGTTCAGGAGGGAAGTGTTTTTAAGAAGAAACTTAATGATAGAACAAGGGGGCCAACCTGAAGCTAGTCGGGGGGAAGATCAGGAGCAATGTTAGAAATATTATGTTACAGAAAGAGTAGTAGATGCTTGGAACATACTTCCAGCAGAGGTAGTTGGAAAATCAACAGTCACTGAATTTAAACATGCCTGGGATAAGCCTCCATCTATCCTAAGATATAGAGAACATACAGTATACCATACCTCCCAACTTTTGTATATGTGAAAGCGGGACAAGCCCTGCCACCGACCACGCCCCCGACCCCACCCCCACCACGCCCCCGACCCCACCCCCACCACGCCCTGACCACACCTCCTGTCACACCCTCCAGCAATGTCGGCTGCCTTCACCCCTGCATGGAAGCCTGCGTAAGTCTTTTTAATCCCCAACCCAGCCCCCCGCGCCCGCCCCCTGCGCGCACACCCGCTCGCCGGCCGATGTTAATTTAGAAGGAGCCGGCGTCATTGCGGCCCTGGACACACCGCAACGGCGCAGGCTGTCCCGGGACATTTCTTAATGGTCCGGGACCGCGGGATTTCCTGCAAAAATCGGGACAATCCCGGGAAAATCGGGACGGTTGGGGGGTATACACATAAGGGCCGACTAGATGGACTGTATGGTCTCCTTCTGCCGTCAACCTTCTATGTTTCTAAATCCTTGCTGGATAAGGGATGACAGGAGGGAAGAGGCTGTAGTCCTGAGGCTGGAACCCCCCCTTTTTAGGAACAATCTAAAGGTCCCATGGCTGAATGGAGGACGTTAGTATCAGAAGAACACTGTGAATGACCCATGACCTTTTTTTCGGGCAGGTGGACCTTATGGAGCAGTGGGGGTGGACCTCGCCTTTGAGAAGATGCTGTGCAAGATATTCAGTGAGGACTTCATCCAGACATTTAAAGTGAAGCGTCCCGCCGCCTGGGTGGATCTGATGATCGCATTTGAGGCGCGGAAAAGGACGGCGGCCCCACAGAGGTCCAACCACCTCAACATCTCCCTCCCGTTCTCCTTCATTGACTTCTATCGCAGACACAAGGGCCACAACGTGGAGACAGCTCTCAGGAAGAGCAGGTGAGTGCGCCATGATGGGTTTATGGATTATGGTCAGAAATGGTTTCTCTGGTTTCTGTGGCACTGTTTTGGGTGGAGCAGGATGGCATCCTCAATGCTCTCTAGACGTTTGGCCAGCAGCTTGACTCTCCAAACGCCTGTGGTTTCCATCATTGCAGTTGTGGAGCTAGAAGCTCCTCGCCTCTGAAGTGGCTGCCAAGGCCACCATCAGGGGAATGCGGGCATTACTCTAACATGGGGCCCAGACAATTTCCAACTGCAGATGGGCCCAGACATTACCATCTTTATCCCCCGATGTAACCCGTAATCTCTTCATGATGTGCTTTATGTTTATTTAACAAATTCAAGGTTATACAAAGGGCCCTTGGGCAGTATGGGTGGCCCCCGGGGTGGTTAAAGTGGACCAAAACCCAGGATTTTGACTATCCTGGGTTTTGGTTCTTTCCCCTGGGGCACCCCGCTGTGTGAAACCCCCCGGATCGCCCGAAGAAACTCATCCCGGTCCTACGGCACATGCGCGGCCGCTTGTCCATTTAGCACACTTGGAGCCGCTGACATCACGCCATCTAAGAAGGCGGGCACGGCCGATCGAGCTGGGTTTTGGTCAACTTTAAGGGGGTCTCTGAGTGATATATGCCACCCTTTATTTATATAGGGCTTCAGGCAGGGTAAGATGACCCATTGTGTTAGAAGAAGGCTCTTAACCATTCACAAATGGCTGGCGCGGGCACGCGCCCTGCTATGGGGATAGCGGGGATGCGGCCTGCGCATGTGCCGTTGGACCAGGAAGAAAGGAAAGTGAAGGGGATGACCTGGGGAGTTTCACACAAAGGGGGCATCCCGATTTTGGATGCCCCGGGGGGAGAGAATCGATCAGCCCGAGACTCTTATAGATTCCCGGGCCAATCTAGCTGGGTTTTGGTCCACTTTAAGGGGGTCTCTGAGCGATATTTGCCACCCATTGTTTATATAGGGCTTCAGGCAGGGTAAGATGACCCTTTGTGTTAGAAGGAGGCTCTTAAACATTCAGAAATGGCTGGTGTGGGCACGCACCCTGCTAGAGGGATAGCGGGGATGCAACCGTGGCCCAGGCATTCACCGCTGGACCGGGAAACAAGGTAAGTTAACGGGGTGACCTGGGGGGTTTCACACAGGGGGGCACCCCGATTTTGGATGCCCCAGGGGGAGAGAATCGATTGGCCCAGGAATCTTATAGATTCCTGGCAGATCGAGCTGGGTTTCGGTCTACTTTAAGGGGGTCTCTGAGTGATATATGCCACCCTTTATTTATATAGGGCTTCAGGCAGGGTAAGATGACCCATTGTGTTAGAAGGAGGCTCTTAAACATTATAGGTGTTAAAGAAGAGCCTAGCATGATGGCACTAGTTAAATACAATCTTGCTCTGTGCTATATTACTGTACATTCAAGCCGGGACCTATTGGGATATTTGGGTCACAGCACGTTGAGCAGTTCTCCTTTGTAATTTGTACTAAACCTTGATTGTAAATAACATAAGTAATTTTAGCGCAGTATTTTTTCTTTAATTTTAATACTATTTAAATCCGGACCAAGACCTATTTTACAAAAAATAGGTGTTGATCCGCTCTGTGGGGGGGCATCCCGGTTGCCGGGTCCTCCCCTCAATCAACCTGCTGCAACCCCCCTAAATCATACCTGTCACCTCGTTCCCCTGGCAAAATGCGGACTGGTTGGTGGTAGACATGTGTCCGTTATTAGCCGGTGGCCTGCAAAGGGGAAGCCTGAGAACGGGACATGTGCCAACCGCCAACCAAACATGAGGGAAGGGAGGAGGAGATGTAAGATTTAGGGGGCTTGCAGGGGGTTAATCAAGGGTGGGGCCCTGGCTATAGGGACGCACCTCTGGAGAGGGACAACACCCATTTGTTTGTAAAATGGGAGTTTTTTTGGTTTAAAGAGGGGCAACCACCTACTTTAGTGTCTATAACTCTAGAGGTGTTGGTCTCCCTCTTTATGAGGCATCTCAAATTGGGATGTTCCACTGTGTGAAACCTTGGGGACTGGCTTGGAATACTCACCTCTCCCACAATCCCTTGCTGCATCTCCATGTTGCGGCTGCTATACCTTTAGCTAGGCTGCTATACCTTTAGCTAGGCTGCTATACCTTTAGCTAGGATGCTATACCATTAGCTCGGCTGCTATACCTTTAGCTAGGCTGCAATACCTTTATCTAGGATGCTATACCTTTAGCTAAGCTGCTATACCTTTAGCTAGGCTGCCATACCTTTAGCTCGGCTGCTATACCATTAGCTAGGCTGCTATACCTTTAGCTAGGATGCTATACCTTTAGCTAAGCTGCTATACCTTTAGCTAGGATGCTATACCTTTAGCTAAGCTGCTATACCTTTAGCTAGGCTGCTATACCTTTAGCTAGGATGCTATACCTTTAGCTAGGCTGCTATATCTTTAGCTAGGCTGCTATACCTTTAGCTAGGATGCTATACCTTTAGCTAGGATGCTATACCTTTAGCTAGGCTGCTATACCTTTAGCTAGGCTGCTATACCTTTAGCTAGGCTGCTATACCTTTAGCTAGGATGCTATACCTTTAGCTAGGATGCTATACCTTTAGCTAGGCTGCTATACCTTTAGCTAGGATGCTATACCTTTAGCTCGGCTGCTATACCTTTAGCTAGGATGCTATACCTTTAGCTAGGCTGCTATACCTTTAGCTAGGATGCTATACCTTTAGCTAGGATGCTATACCTTTAGCTAGGCTGCTATACCTTTAGCTAGGATGCTATACCTTTAGCTAGGATGCTATACCTTTAGCTAGGCTGCTATACCTTTAGCTAGGCTGCTATACCTTTAGCTAGGATGCTATACCTTTAGCTAGGATGCTATACCTTTAGCTAGGCTGCTATACCTTTAGCTAGGATGCTATACCTTTAGCTAGGATGCTATACCTTTAGCTAGGCTGCTATACCTTTAGCTAGGATCCTATACCTTTAGCTAGGATGCTATACCTTTAGCTAGGATCCTATACTTTTAGCTAGACTGCTATACCTTTAGCTAGGCTGCTATACCTTTAGCTAGGCTGCTGTACCTTTAGCTAGGCTGCTATACCTTTAGCTAGGATGCTATACCTTTAGCTAGGCAGCTATACCTTTAGCTAGGATGCTATACCTTTAGCTAGGATGCTATACCTTTAGCTAGGCTGCTATACCTTTAGCTAGGATCCTATACTTTTAGCTAGGCTGCTATACCTTTAGCTAGGCTGCTATACCTTTAGCTAGGATGCTATACCTTTAGCTAGGCAGCTATACCTTTAGCTAGGATGCTATACCTTTAGCTAGGATGCTATACCTTTAGCTAGGCTGCTATACCTTTAGCTAGGATCCTATACTTTTAGCTAGGCTGCTATACCTTTAGCTAGGCTGCTATACCTTTAGCTAGGATGCTATACCTTTAGCTAGGCAGCTATACCTTTAGCTAGGATGCTATACCTTTAGCTAGGCTGCTATACCTTTAGCTAGGATGCTATACCTTTAGCTAGGCAGCTATACCTTTAGCTAGGATGCTATACCTTTAGCTAGGCTGCTATACCTTTAGCTAGGATGCTATACCTTTAGCTAGGCAGCTATACCTTTAGCTAGGCTGCTATACCTTTAGCTAGGCTGCTATACCTTTAGCTAGGATGCTATACCTTTAGCTAGGCAGCTATACCTTTAGCTAGGATGCTATACCTTTAGCTAGGCTGCTATACCTTTAGCTAGGCTGCTATACCTTTAGCTAGGATGCTATACCTTTAGCTAGGCTGCTATACCTTTAGCTAGGCTGCTATACCTTTAGCTAGGATGCTATACCTTTAGCTAGGATGCTATACCTTTAGCTAGGCCGCTGTACCTTTAGCTAGGCCGCTATACCTTTAGCTAGGCCGCTGTACCTTTAGCTAGGCTGCTATACCTTTAGCTAGGATGCTATACCTTTAGCTAGGCCGCTGTACCTTTAGCTAGGCCGCTATACCTTTAGCTAGGCTGCTATAACTTTAGCTCGGCTGCTATACCTTTAGCTAGGCTGCTATACCTTTAGCTAGGCTGCTATACCTTTAGCTAGGCTGCTATACCTTTAGCTAGGCTGCTATACTATTATCTAGGCTGCTATACCTTTAGCTAGGCTGCTATACCTTTAGCTAGGCTGCTATACTATTATCTAGGCTGCTATACCTTTAGCTAGGCTGCCATACCTTTAGCTAGGCTGCTATACCTTTAGCTAGGCTGCCATACCTTTAGCTAGGCTGCTGTACCTTTAGCTAGGCTGCTATACTATTAGCTAGGCTGCTATACCTTTAGCTAGGATGCTATACCTTTAGCTAGGCTGCTATACCTTTAGCTAGGCTGCTATACCTTTAGCTAGGCTGCTATACCTTTAGCTAGGATGCTATACCTTTAGCTAGACTGCTATACTATTAGCTAGGCTGCTATACCTTTAGCTAGGATGCTATACCTTTAGCTAGGCTGCTATACCTTTAGCTAGGCTGCTATACCTTTAGCTAGGCTGCTGTACCTTTAGCTAGGCTGCTATACTATTATCTAGGCTGCTATACCTTTAGCTAGGCTGCTATACTATTAGCTAGGCTGCTATACCTTTAGCTAGGATGCTATACCTTTAGCTAGGCTGCTATACCTTTAGCTAGGCTGCTATACCTTTAGCTAGGCTGCTATACCTTTAGCTAGGATGCTATACCTTTAGCTAGACTGCTATACTATTAGCTAGGCTGCTATACCTTTAGCTAGGATGCTATACCTTTAGCTAGGCTGCTATACCTTTAGCTAGGCTGCTATACCTTTAGCTAGGCTGCTGTACCTTTAGCTAGGCTGCTATACTATTATCTAGGCTGCTATACCTTTAGCTAGGCTGCTATACTATTAGCTAGGCTGCTATACCTTTAGCTAGGATGCTATACCTTTAGCTAGGCTGCTATACCTTTAGCTAGGCTGCTATACCTTTAGCTAGGATGCTATACCTTTAGCTAGGCTGCTATACCTTTAGCTAGGATGCTATACCTTTAGCTAGGCTGCTATACCTTTAGCTAGGATGCTATACCTTTAGCTAGGATGCCATACCTTTAGCTAGGCTGCTATACCTTTAGCTAGGCTGCCATACCTTTAGCTAGGCTGCTATACCATTAGCTAGGCTGCTATACCTTTAGCTAGGATGCTATACCTTTAGCTAGGATGCTATACCTTTAGCTAGACTGCTATACTATTAGCTAGGCTGCTATACCATTAGCTAGGCTGCTATACCTTTAGCTAGGATGCTATACCTTTAGCTAGGCTGCTATACCTTTAGCTAGGATGCTATACCTTTAGCTAGACTGCTATACTATTAGCTAGGCTGCTATACCATTAGCTAGGCTGCTATACCTTTAGCTAGGATGCTATACCTTTAGCTAGGCTGCTATACCCTTAGCTAGGATGCTATACCTTTAGCTAGGCTGCTATACCTTTAGCTAGGCTGCTATACCTTTAGCTAGGATGCTATACCTTTAGCTAGGCTGCTGTACCTTTAGCTAGGCTGCTATACCTTTAGCTAGGCTGCTGTACCTTTAGCTAGGCTGCCGTACCTTTAGCTAGGCTGCTATACCTTTAGCTAGGCTGCTATACCTTTAGCTAGGATGCTATACCTTTAGCTAGGATGCTATACCTTTAGCTAGGCTGCTATACCTTTAGCTAGGCTGCTATACCTTTAGCTAGGCTGCTGTACCTTTAGCTAGGCTGCCGTACCTTTAGCTAGGCTGCTATACCTTTAGCTAGGATGCTATACCTTTAGCTAGGATGCTATACCTTTAGCTAGGATGCTATACCTTTAGCTAGGCTGCTATACCTTTAGCTAGGCTGCTATACCTTTAGCTAGGATGCTATACCTCTGCCGTACCTTTAGCTAGGCTGCTATACCTTTAGCTAGGATGCTATACCTTTAGCTAGGATGCTATACCTTTAGCTAGGATGCTATACCTTTAGCTAGGCTGCTATACCTTTAGCTAGACTGCTATACTATTAGCTAGGCTGCTATACCTTTAGCTAGGATGCTATACCTTTAGCTAGGATGCTATACCTTTAGCTAGGCTGCTATACCTTTAGCTAGACTGCTATACTATTAGCTAGGCTGCTATACCTTTAGCTAGGCTGCTATACCTTTAGCTAGGCTGCTATACCTTTAGCTAGGCTGCTATACCTTTAGCTAGGATGCTATACCTTTAGCTAGGCTGCCATACCTTTAGCTAGACTGCTATACCTTTAGCTAGGATGCTATACCTTTAGCTAGGCTGCTATACCTTTAGCTAGGCTGCTATAACTTTAGCTCGGCTGCTATACCTTTAGCTAGGCTGCTATACCTTTAGCTAGGCTGCTATACCTTTAGCTAGGCTGCTATACCTTTAGCTAGGCTGCTATACTATTAGCTAGGCTGCTATACCTTTAGCTAGGCTGCTATACCATTAGCTAGGCTGCTATACCCTTAGCTAGGCTGCTATACCTTTAGCTCGGCTGCTATACCTTTAGCTAGGATGCTATACCTTTAGCTAGGCTGCTATACCCTTAGCTAGGCTGCTATACCTTTAGCTAGGCTGCTATACCTTTAGCTAGGATGCTATACCTTTAGCTAGGCTGCTATACCTTTAGCTAGGCTGCTATACCTTTAGCTAGGCTGCTATACCTTTAGCTAGGATGCTATACCTTTAGCTAGGCTGCTATACCTTTAGCTAGGATGCTATACCTTTAGCTAGGCTGCTATACCTTTAGCTAGGATGCTATACCTTTAGCTAGGCTGCTATACCTTTAGCTAGGCTGCTATACCTTTAGCTAGGATGCTATACCTTTAGCTAGGCTGCTATACCTTTAGCTAGGATGCTATACCTTTAGCTAGGATGCTATACCTTTAGCTAGGATGCTATACCTTTAGCTAGGCTGCTATACCTTTAGCTAGGCTGCTATACCTTTAGCTAGGATGCTATACCTTTAGCTAGGATGCTATACCTTTAGCTAGGATGCTATACCTTTAGCTAGGATGCTATACCTTTAGCTAGGCTGCTATACCTTTAGCTAGGCTGCTATACCTTTAGCTAGGCTGCTATACCTTTAGCTAGGATGCTATACCTTTAGCTAGGCTGCTATACCTTTAGCTAGGATGCTATACCTTTAGCTAGGCTGCTATACCTTTAGCTAGGCTGCTATACCTTTAGCTAGGATGCTATACCTTTAGCTAGACTGCTATACCCTTAGCTAGGATGCTATACCTTTAGCTAGGCTGCTATACCTTTAGCTAGGCTGCTATACCCTTAGCTAGGATGCTATACCTTTAGCTAGGCTGCTATACCTTTAGCTAGGCTGCTATACCTTTAGCTAGGCTGCTATACCTTTAGCTCGGCTGCTATACCTTTAGCTAGGATGCTATACCTTTAGCTAGGCTGCTATACCTTTAGCTAGGCTGCTATACCCTTAGCTAGGATGCTATACCTTTAGCTAGGCTGCTATACCCTTAGCTAGGATGCTATACCTTTAGCTAGGCTGCTATACCCTTAGCTAGGATGCTATACCTTTAGCTAGGCTGCTATACTCTTAGCTAGGATGCTATACCTTTAGCTCGGCTGCTATACCTTTAGCTAGGATGCTATACCTTTAGCTAGGCTGCTATACCATTAGCTAGGATGCTATACCTTTAGCTAGGCTGCTATACCTTTAGCTAGGCTGCTATACCTTTAGCTAGGCTGCTATACCTTTAGCTAGGCTGCTATACCTTTAGCTAGTGGAGTAACCCCCTGGGGATAGCCTATGGAGTACACTTGTCACGGTGTATGGCTCGAGGGTTTGGTGGCTGGTAGTCTTGACCCCAGGGCTAGTTAACCATTGCAGTTCCCGCTGTATCCTAGTCAAGGCACCCACTGAAGAAAGCAATGCCAGGGTTCGGATAAACAACGTTGCTTTTATTGCTGGAACAAGAGTCAAAATAAATGTCCTTTCCTCTGGATGCAACCAGGGTAACTTTAGTAACTTTAAACAGGACTTTAGTGGTTACTGATGCAGAGTGAGAGAGCCTATGCTGAAGCCTTAGGGCTGTAGAGGTGCTGGGAATAGTAATACTAGCTGGGGATGACATTAGAAGATTTTAGAAGAGTTTACGGACCTGATCCTGTAGATCGAGATTCCCACCGCAAGGGCACAGGTAGAGACGACTTGAGTTACTTAACTTGAGAATTACTGAACATGAAGCTGCTCTCGTACACGGTGACCGCATAGAGGCGCGTGGACTACTAGCATGACAGCTAGACTAGTTTTGGTCGCTGGCGGGTGACCCTCCAATTCCAGACGATCCGGACAGTAGGCTTCTTACACAATAAAGTTATCCTACTGAGGTAGAACTGTCCTGTGAACATCCTTGGGTGACTGGTTACAGGTGGAGATGGGTAGGAGAATGAGGCTGGCATAGGCCTAAGCCTGAAGTAGGTCTTCTGAAGAAAGCTGAGACACACATGCAGCCAGCTCAGAGGCTGGAGCTGCTCTCCCTTCGCCCACCAGGGGCTGACTGGAGGGAACTGGCTCCCTCTGGCCTGCCATTGGTTGGCATGGTCAGGTGACAGAGGAGTCATAGACTTCACTTTGCATCAGCTAATTGACAGTTGGAGGAACAAATAATACCATTTTGTGAATACTCACCTTGTAAAATGGGTATTATGAGTATGTCACACACCCCGCTTCAAGAATCCATAACATGTGGGTAATATCGTCCTGAAGAGGGCGTTCCTGCAGAGATGATAGCAAAAGAAAGCCCCTCCCTGATCCATAAATACCTGGGACCTCCCACTCACTACCCAGTATACAGAAAGCAGTAAGGTAAGGGACCAGGAAGAGGCAAATATAAACAACAACCACGCAAAGTTCGCAATAAAGAGGATCCTAAATACAAAAGGGCGGGTTGAAGCGGGGTGTGTGACATACTCATAATACCCATTTTACAAGGTGAGTATTCACAAAATGGTATTATTCTTAGTATGTCACACACCCCGCTTCAAGAATCCATAACATGTGGGACATCCAACAGCAGTGTCCATAACAAGGGCGGGGATCCAAAACTAGGCAACAATGCATAACCTTAAACCACAACAGCTTGCAAAACCTTGCGGCCAAAAACAGCATCCGCTGATGCCCGAACATCAACCTTGTAAAAGGTGTGAACAGAAGACCAGGTGGCGGCCTTACAAACTTGCTCAACAGAAGCCTGGTGCTGAAAAGCCCAGGACGCACCAACTGCACGAGTAGAATGAGCAGTAACACGAAAAGGGGGACTCCTCCCCTTGGCAGAGTAGGCCCCAATGATGGCCTGACGAATCCATTTACTAATGGAAGATTTGGCAGGAGCCAAACCTTTCCTAGGCCCGCAGGGCACCACAAAGAAAGCATCAGTCTTACGAAAGGAAGACGTAACCTCCAGATAATGTTCCACAACACGAACTACATCCAAGGAATGCAATGCCCTCTCCCTGTCGTTGCTGGGATTAGGGCATAGAGAGGGCAAAACAATGTCCTGATTCAAATGAAACTCCGAGACCACTTTGGGAAGAAAATCCTGCTTGAAACGAAAGACAACCTTGTCCTGATGTTTCTCGAAGTACGGAGCTGTAATGGATAAAGCTGCCAACTCAGAAACACGCCTAACCGAAGTGATAGCTACCAAAAAGGCCACCTTTTGCGTAAGAGAAGACAAAGCTATCTCATTCAAGGGCTCAAACGGAGGGCCCTGGAGAGCAGAAAGAACCAGGTTCAAATCCCAAACTGGAACAAAAGGCTTCCTAGGAGGCCGAACATGTGTAACACCTTGGAAAAAGGTCTTGACTAAGGGATGAAGTGCAAAAGACCTTTGGAAGAACACCACCAGGGCAGAAACCTGCCCTTTCAATGTACTAAGCTGGAGCCCCAGATCTAGACCATGCTGGAGAAACTCTAAAATTCTAGGAATGGAGAACTCTCGACAAGAGAAAGACCTATTTTCACACCAATCAATATAGGCCCTCCAAGTCCTGTAGTAAATAGAAGAGGAAGAGCGCTTCCTGGCACAGATAAGAGTCTGAATCACCGCGTCAGAAAGACCTTCTTCCTTCAAGATGGCGGTTTCAGCAGCCATGCCGTCAAAGCCAGCGATGGTAAATTGGGATAGCGCAGCCGACCCTGTGTGAGCAGGTCCGGCAGCAGAGGCAGGGCGAACTGATCCTCTGCCAGTCTTACAAGGTCTGCGAACCAAACTCGCCTTGGCCACCTTGGGGCCACCAGAATCGCCGACGCACCATCCAAGGCCAGTTTGCGCAGCACTCTGGCTAGCATTGGGAACGGAGGAAACAGGTAAAGGAACCCCAGATCCCTCCAGTTTAGAGACATGGCATCCACTGTCAGAGCCAGAGGATCCTGCGAGAGAGACACAAAGACTGGAAGCTTGTGATTGTGACGAGAGGCAAAGAGGTCCACCGCTGGGACCCCCCACCTGAGACATATCGAATGAAAAACCTTGGGACTGAGAGACCACCCCCCCTGACGAGAGGAGGCCCTGCTCAGCAAGTCCGCCTCCGTGTTCTCCACTCCCGGAATGTAGACTGCTGAGATACACGGGACGTGGGTCTCTGCCCAGTCCAGAATCAAAGACACTTCCCTGAGGGCACTCCTGCTGCGAGTCCCTCCTTGGTGATTGATGTAAGCAACCGCCGTTCTGTTGTCCGACCGGACCTGAACTGGCAGGCCTCTCAACTGATGAGTCAAGCGAAACCGAACCAACCTGATGGCTCTCAACTCCAGAACGTTGATGGGCTCGTGAGCCTCCTGCGGGCCCCACAGACCCTGAAACTGGAGGTCCTTCCAAACACCCCCCCAACCTGACAGACTGGCATCCGTGGTGACTGTTTCCCAACGCGGAGCCAGAAAAGATCTGCCCTTCAACAGATTGACCGACCCCAGCCACCATTGCAGGGATCGACGAACTCGGGGAGTCATCAGGAAGGACTGATCCAACGATAGAGGAGACTTGTCCCAAACCTTCAACAGATGAAGCTGAAGCGTCCTTGTGTGAAACTGCGCAAAGGGAACAGCCTCGAAAGAGGCCACCATTAACCCCACCAGCCTCATCCCTAACCGGATGGTCGGATGAGGGGTTGACAAGAGAAGCCGAACTAACTCCTGAATCAAAAGAATCTTGGCCTGGGGTAGAAACACCCTGGCCTGTGAAGTGTCCAGAGACATTCCCAGAACGGTCAGAATTCTGGACGGAGAAAGAGAAGACTTGGGGTGATTGATCACCCAACCGAACCTCTCCAGAGTGGACACCACCGCTTTGGTGTCCAACTCCGCTTGATTGAAGGAAGAGGCCATGATCAGTAGATCGTCCAAATAGGGCACGATGCGGATACCCTGGCCTCTGAGCAGAGCCATCACCCCCGCTAGCACCTTGGTGAACACCCGAGGAGCTGAGGTGAGACCGAAAGGAAGTGCCACAAACTGAAAGTGCCGATCCTCCACCACGAACCTGAGAAACCTCTGGTGTGCTGGAAAAACCAGAACGTGTAGATAAGCATCCTTGATGTCTATGGACGTCAGAAAGTCTCCCTGACGAAGAGAGTGAATGGCCGAACGCAGCGTTTCCATGCGGAATTTCCTCGGCCGGATGAACCAGTTGAGAAACTTCAGATCCAAGATGGGTCGGACGAACCCGTCCTTCTTGGGAACCGTGAACAGATTGGAATAAAAGCCCCTGCCCCGATCTGAAGGGGGCACTGGGCAAATGACAGCCATGTCCAGAAGATTCTCCACTGCCACCAGGAGCCCCTGCGCCGCTAGAGGCTCCGACGGCATCCGAGACCTGACAAATCTGGAAGGGGGGCGGAGCTCGAACTCCAGCTTGTAGCCGGAAGACACCACTTCCCGGATCCATCTGTCCGAGACCTCCTGATCCCAGATCAGAGAGAAGTGCTGCAGCCGTCCCCCCACCCGCATGGGTGAGGGCGCCCCCTCATTGCTGGGCCGGCTTAGCAGCCGGTTTGGGCTTAGAGCCCCAACTGTAGCCAGAACGGGCACGTCCTCTGCCCCTGTTTCCGAAATCTCCTCTGGAAGAGGGAAATGCAGAACCCCTGCCAGATCTGGCCCCCCGAAAGGAGGGGTTAAAAGCAGGCGCCCCCCGAAAGGGGTGGCGTTGTTTCTTACGTTGAGGTAACCTACCACCCTTGGTGACAGAGTCCAATGTCTCTCCAAAGAGCCGTAGACCAACAAAGGGTAAGGCCGTCAGTGATTTTTTGGACATGAAATCGGCCGCCCACTGGCGCAGCCACACTGAGCGCCGAATAGCCACAAGCAGAGCCGAAGTCCTACCACACATCATCAAAGTATCATCCAAAGCGGTCAACACAAAGGATAGAAACAACTCACACCGTTTCAGGCTAAGGAACTCGTTACTACCAGGACGAAGCCCGGAAGAAGTCAACAGGTCCCTGACCACAGACCTGGTGGCCAACACCATTAGCTCCGAAGCGCACACAGGCCGGATGGCCGACCCAATGCTAGTAAAGCCATGAGAAGCCATCTGATCAATACGTTTATCCTCTCCCATCTTTGAGAGTGGAACAATCAGGTCTGTTTAACACCGAGGAGTTAGACAACCCCAAAACCGGTGCATCCACCTCGGGGGGAGATGCCCAGCGCTTGATCGCCTCAGAAGGAAAGGGATATTTCCTATCCCACCCCTGAGGGATGCCAGGGAGCCGAGCCGGCCTATCCCATTCCTTGTCAATGATTCTATCAAAATGGCGTTGCGTAGGAAACACCAGGCGCGGCCTGGATTCCTCAAACAATTCACCTTTCTGCTGTGACGCCTCCTCAGGAGGGGAAATATTCAGAACTTCCAGCATGAGAGACAGAGCGTGAGGAGAGTCCAAGGATCTCCCTAAATCAGAAAGCTCGGCATCAGCGCCAGCAGACTGCTCATCATCCGAAAATTCTGAATCCTCATCAACTTCCCCGTCCTCTAGCTGAGGACAATCAGACCAATCCAGATTGTCTCTGTCATCAAGATCATCCACCGGCGGAGCCGGCGACAAATGCTTTCTCTTAGACGGAGCCTTACGGGCGACCGAGCTAGAGAGCATTTTCTCAAGGCTAGCCAATTTGGCACACATCTCGGATTGCAGATCCCTGCCCATGACCACGTCACACGGGGCACGAGTCAAGGCAGGAGGGGGAGTTGAGGTAGCCGGCTGTGCTGACCCCGCCGCTAGGGGTTCGGACTGCCGCGTAATAGTTTGCTGTGCGCATGGTATACACAGTAAAACATCATCCCCAGTAATGGAAACCCCACACAACATACACTTTTTGGGATGCCCCGAAGGGGTCCCAGTCCCAGTATCCGGGGATGCCTCCATAAGGTGAATTTTGAGTGGTCGCTATGACCCAGGGAATTACGCCAGTTAGACAACCCGGGATGCCCCTTTAATGTCCCGAGTGGGAGGATTTTGGACAATAAAAAATGGACCCAGGGACCCAGGACTAGGAGAGACCCTCTAATTACTAATGCAGATCCACTGACAGTCCAAAGTCTGAAAAACAGAAAACAATCCCTAATCAACATGATTAAAGAACAGATGAATAAATGAAATAAATGAATAAAGGCCCACAGGGCCACTCACATATCCTTAAGGAGCGGGAACGAAGTTACCTCACAACGATCGTGAGGTGAAAAGGAAGAGCAAGGAAGGGGCGTGGCCAGTGCGGACAGCGCGAGACCGCCGTCCCGTCCCCTTCCAGCATCCAGCACGGAGCGACAAGCTCCGCAGCGGCGCCCAGTGAAGAGGGGGCGGGCCGAGGCGACGCGCCGAAAGCCCGGCCCCGCCCCCTCCCCGACGCAGATGCGGGAGGGAAAGAGCTCCCTCCTGTCAGATAAGAGACCGGCGCCACTGAAGCCCCGCGGCGCCGGTAATACAGAGCGGGTGAAAGCCGCATAAAGCGGCAAAGCACCAGCCCCACTCCCGAACGCTGAGGGGGGTACGAGTTAAGGAGGGCCGGCCGCGGCAGCGCGCCGAAGGCTGGCCCCGCCCCCAAGTATGAGGGGAAAAGAACTTCCCCTCACAATTCTGAGGTAAAAACCGGCGCCCCGGCTGCAATGGCGGCCGGGGCGCCAGCTATGTAAAAAACACACACTACACATCCACAGCCTTAATAAGGAAACAAAAGTATGCTGTCCTGTGAAAACAATGGCAAAATAAGGTGGAATAAACCTAACCCTAAGTAAGGACCCCCAGACCCCACTAAGTTAGGAGGGAAAAGTGAAGGGCCAACCAGGGAAAAATATTGAGGGACAGGGCATCCCAAACCGGGTTCACCTACCCGGTATGACCGCCTACCCT
The DNA here is from genome assembly GCA_027917425.1 of Gastrophryne carolinensis. Lineage (NCBI taxonomy): Eukaryota > Metazoa > Chordata > Amphibia > Anura > Microhylidae > Gastrophryne > Gastrophryne carolinensis. The sequence continues at coordinate 31,493,449 of CM051234.1, forward strand.
CTCTTTTAGGGTCTCACGGTGGAGCTCTGCTCCTGAGCACCAGAGGTGCCAATGTACCCTCGCTCGGGCCAGCAGCCAAGACTGTGGAGGCATGTAATCTGAGGTAAATTTTGGGACAAACAGGGGTCCGAGCGGAAATAAACCAAATAAGAGGCCGGGGGTTACCCCGGCTACCTGAAATCCCCCTGTGCAAGGAGGAGCCATCATCTTCTGACTTGCTCGCCGTCTGCAGAGATGGAAAACTGGGTAGTGAGTGGGAGGTCCCAGGTATTTATGGATCAGGGAGGGGCTTTCTTTTGCTATCATCTCTGCAGGAACGCCCTCTTCAGGACAATATTACCCACATGTTATGGATTCTTGAAGCGGGGTGTGTGACATACTAAGAATAAACACTTTACAATATGTGGCATAGGCCTAACATGTAATGACAATTATGTGACCACTAGGGGCAAACTTGAGACAATACTTACAATTGCATGGCACATGTACCTCAAACACTGTGGTGAAACTATGACAAACACTCAGCTGTGAAGAAGCTGTTGCAGCATTCAGTGCGGGCCACTACACTAGGCTGCTATACCTTTAGCTAGGCTGCTATACCATTAGCTAGGCTGCTATACCTTTAGCTAGGATGCTATGCCTTTAGCTAGGCTGCTATACCTTTAGCTAGGCTGCTATACCCTTAGCTAGGCTGCTACACCTTTAGCTAGGCTGCTATACCTTTAGCTAGGCTGCTATACCTTTAGCTAGGCTGCTATACCCTTAGCTAGGCTGCTATACCTTTAGCTAGGCTGCGGATGCTATACCTTTAGCTAGGCTGCTATACCTTTAGCTAGGATGCTATACCTTTAGCTAGGCCGCTATACCTTTAGCTAGGATGCTATACCTTTAGCTAGGATGCTATACCTTTAGCTACGATGCTATACCTTTAGCTAGGCTGCTATACCTTTAGCTAGGATGCTATACCTTTAGCTACGATGCTATACCTTTAGCTAGGCTGCTATACCTTTAGCTAGGATGCTATACCTTTAGCTAGGCTGCTATACCCTTAGCTAGGCTGCTATACCTTTAGCTAGGCTGCTATACCTTTAGCTAGGATGCTATACCTTTAGCTAGGATGCTATACCTTTAGCTAGGATGCTATACCTTTAGCTAGGCTGCTATACCTTTAGCTACGATGCTATACCTTTAGCTAGGATGCTATACCTTTAGCTAGGCTGCTATACCTTTAGCTAGGCTGCTATACCTTTAGCTAGGATGCTATACCTTTAGCTAGGATGCTATACCTTTAGCTAGGCTGCTATACCTTTAGCTAGGATGCTATACCTTTAGCTAGGCCACTATACCTTTAGCTAGGATGCTATACCTTTAGCTAGGATGCTATACCTTTAGCTAGGATGCTATACCTTTAGCTAGGCTGCTATACCTTTAGCTAGGCTGCTATACCCTTAGCTAGGCTGCTATACCTTTAGCTAGGCTGCTATACCTTTAGCTAGGATGCTATACCTTTAGCTAGGCTGCTATACCTTTAGCTAGGATGCTATACCTTTAGCTAGGATGCTATACCTTTAGCTAGGCTGCTATACCTTTAGCTAGGATGCTATACCTTTAGCTAGGCCGCTATACCTTTAGCTAGGATGCTATACCTTTAGCTAGGCTGCTATACCCTTAGCTAGGCTGCTATACCATTAGCTAGGATGCTATACCTTTAGCTAGGCTGCTATACCTTTAGCTAGGATGCTATACCTTTAGCTAGGATGCTATACCTTTAGCTAGGCTGCTATACCTTTAGCTCGGCTGCTATACCTTTAGCTAGGATGCTATACCTTTAGCTAGGATGCTATACCTTTAGCTAGGATGCTATACCTTTAGCTAGGATGCTATACCTTTAGCTAGGCTGCTATACCTTTAGCTAGGATGCTATACCTTTAGCTAGGATGCTATACCTTTAGCTAGGCCGCTATACCTTTAGCTAGGCTGCTATACCCTTAGCTAGGCTGCTATACCATTAGCTAGGCTGCTATACCTTTAGCTAGGCTGCTATACCTTTAGCTAGCCTGCTATACCTTTAGCTAGGATGCTATACCCTTAGCTAGGCTGCTATACCATTAGCTAGGCTGCTATACCTTTAGCTAGGCTGCTATACCTTTAGCTAGCCTGCTATACCTTTAGCTAGGATGCTATACCATTAGCTAGGCTGCTATACCTTTAGCTAGGCTGCTATACCTTTAGCTAGGCTGCTTTACCTTTAGCTAGGATGCTATACCCTTAGCTAGGCTGCTATACCATTAGCTAGGCTGCTATACCTTTAGCTAGGCTGCTATACCTTTAGCTAGCCTGCTATACCTTTAGCTAGGATGCTATACCATTAGCTAGGCTGCTATACCTTTAGCTAGGCTGCTTTACCTTTAGCTAGGATGCTATACCATTAGCTAGGCTGCTATACCTTTAGCTAGGCTGCTATACCTTTAGCTAGCCTGCTATACCTTTAGCTAGGATGCTATACCATTAGCTAGGCTGCTATACCTTTAGCTAGGCTGCTATACCTTTAGCTAGGCTGCTTTACCTTTAGCTAGGATGCTATACCCTTAGCTAGGCTGCTATACCATTAGCTAGGCTGCTATACCTTTAGCTAGGCTGCTATACCTTTAGCTAGCCTGCTATACCTTTAGCTAGGATGCTATACCATTAGCTAGGCTGCTATACCTTTAGCTAGGCTGCTTTACCTTTAGCTAGGATGCTATACCTTTAGCTAGGATGCTATACCTTTAGCTAGGCTGCTATACCTTTAGCTAGGCTGCTATACCTTTAGCTAGGATGCTATACCTTTAGCTAGGATGCTATACCTTTAGCTAGGATGCTATACCTTTAGCTAGGATGCTATACCTTTAGCTAGGCTGCTATACCTTTAGCTAGGCTGCTATACCTTTAGCTAGGCTGCTATACCTTTAGCTAGGCTGCTATACCTTTAGCTAGGATGCTATACCTTTAGCTAGGCTGCTATACCATTAGCTAGGATGCTATACCTTTAGCTAGGATGCTATACCTTTAGCTAAGATGCTATACCTTTAGCTAGGCTGCTATACCTTTAGCTAGGATGCTATACCTTTAGCTAGGATGCTATACCTTTAGCTAGGATGCTATACCTTTAGCTAGGCCGCTATACCTTTAGCTAGGATGCTATACCTTTAGCTAGGCTGCTATACCTTTAGCTAGGCTGCTATACCTTTAGCTAGGATGCTATACCTTTAGCTAGGCTGCTATACCTTTAGCTAGGCTGCTGTACCTTTAGCTAGGCTGCTATACCTTTAGCTAGGATGCTATACCTTTAGCTAGGCTGCTATACCATTAGCTAGGATGCTATACCTTTAGCTAGGATGCTATACCTTTAGCTAGGATGCTATACCTTTAGCTAAGATGCTATACCTTTAGCTAGGATGCTATACCTTTAGCTAGGCTGCTATACCTTTAGCTAGGATGCTATACCTTTAGCTAGGCTGCTATACCTTTAGCTAGGATGCTATACCTTTAGCTAGGCTGCTATACCTTTAGCTAGGCTGCTGTACCTTTAGCTAGGCTGCTATACCTTTAGCTAGGATGCTATACCTTTAGCTAGGCTGCTATACCATTAGCTAGGATGCTATACCTTTAGCTAGGATGCTATACCTTTAGCTAGGATGCTATACCTTTAGCTAGGCTGCTATACCATTAGCTAGGATGCTATACCTTTAGCTAGGATGCTATACCTTTAGCTAGGATGCTATACCTTTAGCTAGGATGCTATACCTTTAGCTAAGATGCTATACCTTTAGCTAGGATGCTATACCTTTAGCTAGGCTGCTATACCTTTAGCTAGGCTGCTATACCTTTAGCTAGGATGCTATACCTTTAGCTAGGCTGCTATACCTTTAGCTAGGATGCTATACCTTTAGCTAGGATGCTATACCTTTAGCTAGGATGCTATACCTTTAGCTAGGCCGCTATACCTTTAGCTAGGCCGCTATACCTTTAGCTAGGATGCTATACCTTTAGCTAGGCTGCTATACCTTTAGCTAGGCTGCTATACCTTTAGCTAGGCTGCTATACCTTTAGCTAGGCCGCTATACCTTTAGCTAGGATGCAATACCTTTAGCTAGGCTGCTATACCTTTAGCTAGGCTGCTATACCTTTAGCTAGGCCGCTATACCTTTAGCTAGGCTGCTATACCTTTAGCTAGGCCGCTATACCTTTAGCTAGGATGCTATACCTTTAGCTAGGCTGCTATACCTTTAGCTAGGCTGCTATACCTTTATCTAGGCTGCTATACCTTTAGCTAGGCTGCTATACCTTAAGCTCGGCTGCTATACCTTTAGCTAGGCTGCTATACCTTAAGCTCGGCTGCTATACCTTTAGCTAGGCTGCTATACCTTTAGCTAGACTGCTATACCTTTAGCTAGACTGCTATACCTTAAGCTCGGCTGCTATACCTTTAGCTAGGCTGCTATACCTTTAGCTAGGCTGCTATACCTTTAGCTAGACTGCTATACCTTAAGCTCGGCTGCTATACCTTTAGCTAGGCTGCTATACCTTTAGCTAGACTGCTATACCTTAAGCTCGGCTGCTATACCTTTAGCTAGGCTGCTATACCTTTAGCTAGGCTGCTATACCTTTAGCTAGGCTGCTATACCTTTAGCTAGGCTGCTATACCTTTAGCTAGGCTGCTATACCTTTAGCTAGGCTGCTATACCTTTAGCTAGGCCGCTATACCTTTAGCTAGGATGCTATACCTTTAGCTAGGCCGCTATACCTTTAGCTAGGATGCTATACCTTTAGCTAGGCTGCTATACCTTTAGCTAGGCCGCTATACCTTTAGCTAGGCCGCTATACCTTTAGCTAGGGCGCATACCTGCACTCGGTAGTTCTGAGAGGCTGCCGCGGGCACACCCACAGCTAGAGGTGAGCAGGGATGCGGCTGCCCCCACCAAGATGAACAAAACACAAAAATAAAATAATAATAAATAATAATAATAATTATAAAGAAAAAAAATGGGTTTTGTTCCTCTAATTGTTATAGGACAAAATGGAAGCATGTAAAGGTATGCAAAGATTTGGTAGGCTAATTAAGGGGCCCTGGCAGTTTAGCAGTATGGGAGGGGGGGGGGATTGCTTATGGTGGCTCCTGTAGATAGATTTGTGTTTGAGAAATGATCATCAATACTACAGATGAAGTCACTGCAATAATATAAGGTGCAATGGACAAACTAGCCACAAGATGGCAGTATAAGGACCCACAATCATCGTAATCCATCTGCAGTAGCATTTATTAATACATTGAAGATTGGTGTATTGAAAGCGGACCTTCACCCTGAATAAGAGCCTATCTTATACGTTTCCCACATCCTGTACATACAGATTGCCCACATTAATCCGGACCTTCACCCTGAATAAGAGCCTATCTTATATGTTTCCCACACCCTGTACATACAGATTGTTCACATTAATCCGGACCTTCACCCTGAATAAGAGCCCATCTATTTTTTCTTTTTTTCCAATTCATTTTCTCTTTCTTTCCTACTGTCCTTTTTCTGGCATTGCTTCTATTCTTTCTTTCTCTTTCTTTCTGTCGTTCCTTTTATTATTTATTTCTTTATATTATTTGGCAGTATTCACCATACACCTTATCTCCATGTATGGAGTTTCATACCACACAGCCAGGGGCCCATTCAGACTCTATCTCCCAAGGGCCCGAATAAACCTGGAGCCGACCCTGATTCCAGGGCTGGTTTTTGGCCCTAGTCCACCCCTGTGCTTCACCTTAACTCATTGTTCTACTTCATGACAATAAGAGGCTGATTCACTACTAACGCCAGGTATCAGCAGATGAGCGTCTGTATAGCAGCACTTAGAGCGATCGCTATTAGACTCTGTAAGCGGGTATCAGGCGCTGTAACAGAGCGCCTCAGTCGCTGTAGTAACCTGCCCGGCATTGATGAATGTGATGTATGTTGCACGCTCTAACACCAGTACAGCACTGCAGGGAGCGAGAGGTAGCGCCAGCTCAGTGCGTCTGACTCTCGGCGCTCCACACAATACTTATCAAAAATATACACACACACAGCGTGGGCGCTCTAAATCTGGTCGCTGTAGCATAGAGCGCCAGACGCTGTGTGATTAAAGTCCGTTTTTGAGCACATATCCACCAGTAACAAAGCGAAAACACACGGAATGACATTGTTGTAACATTGTGACATTAAAACTTTAGTGCCAGACCTGTAATGACAATTCTGCATAAAAATATAAAAAGTCAGAAAAGTTTTTTGTTTGCAGCCAGGAGACGTCACACAATGATTTGAGCAAAAAAAAAAATTGTAATTACCAAAAACGCTATTTATACACAACTAATGAACGTCCATTGAAATGTATGGGAGAGCGCCACTGAGCGACAGGTGATACCTGGCGCTCTGGAAGCTAGAGCGCCGGCGCTATACACTGAGCCGCCTGTAACAATACATGTGATGCTACATGGCGCTGTTAGAGTCGCTCACCAGATTCGCTTTCATAAATGTGGGTTTGCGTACAGCGCCCGTTCACCAGATGCTGCCTGCCGCTACGAGGCGCTACCTGGCGCTATACTTTCTTGGATAACCCCCTAAGTCATGAAACCTTCCATGTGGGAGAGTGGGATCGGCTTCACAAGACAATGGCGACATGGTTGTGGCTCGCTGGGAATCAGCCCTTGCTCGGTCACTAATCAGTCAGCCATAATGGTCCTCTAAACTGAACCTGAGCGGAGCAAATGTGGGTTGGCTGTGTTATTGATCGGCATAGAACGTGTAATTAAATTCCCCCGCCTCGTATATAAGGGAGCCCATAGGGAGCGATCGTTTCGCACCCAGCGCTAGCGGTCTCTCATTACCTCACATTGACCCGTATAACCAGTAACATCGCACATCAACTCCGGTAATGACTTCAACATTTATTTTAAATCTCATCCCTCACATTCAGATGCATCTAGAAAGACGCGAGGAGCGCTGTCACTGAGCAGCATCGCAAACCCTGACATTATATCAGTCCTTTCTAAATGTAACCTATTAATGACCTGAAATTGAATAAGGGGGTTATTTAAGAAGGGATAGCACCAGGTAGCGCCTCGTAGCGGCAGGCAGCGTCTGGTGAACGCCAGACGCTGTACGCAAAACCACATTTATGAAAGCGAATCTGGTGAGCGACTCTAACAGCGCCATGTAACGTCACATGTATTATTACAGACTGCCGGTGCTCTAGGCTCAGCAGCACCATATTACCTGTCGCTCAGTGTCGCTCTCCCATACATTTCAATGGGCTTTCATTTGTTTGTGTATAAACAGCGTGTTTGACAATTTACTTTTTTTTTTGCTCCAATCATTGTGTGACGTCTCCCGGCTGCAAACAAACACTTTTATACATTTTTTATGACTTTTTATATTTTTATGCAGAATTGTCATTACAGGTCTGGCACTAAAGTGTTATTGTCACAATGTTATAACAATGTCATTCCATGTGTTTTCGCTTTGTTACTGGTGGATATGCGTTCAAAAACAGACTTTAATCACACAGCGCCTGGCGCTCTATGCTACAGCGCCCAGATCCAGAGCACCGACGCTGTGTTTGTAGTGTTTTGTTAAATATGGTGTGCCGGACGCACTGAGCTGGCGCTACCTATCGCTCGCTGCAGCATTATACTGTTGTTACAGCACCCAACACACATCACATTCATCAATGCTGGCCAGGTTACTACAGCAACTGCAACGCTAGGTTGCAGCGCCCGATACAGCGTCTA